>CM060201.1:14966013-15012113 GCA_030562195.1 Nipponacmea schrenckii
GGTCGCTCAGTGACTTTGAGAACTATTCTATGCACATTGTAATCGGAATGGATGTCTAGTACTTACCTTGGATAAAACCCAATACCATTCAATGTTCAGATGATATTCACAGGTCATTGGTTCTTGACCCCTTTCACATTTCCTTTTACAAGGATGGTTGGCGAAAGAATCCGCTAAAAACAGAAAGATGTAGATCAAACAGTAATGTATTGAAAATATTGCAAAAACAAAGAAAAAAACATCAAGCATCTCTTATTTCCGTTACGTACTCATAGTCATTTAACAATTTGATCTATTGACGTCATTATTATCTATATTAAATCAGAATTAAGACATAATAAAATCTTTATGTAAATCTATGTTCACCATATTATTTTAACATTGTGTGGTTCAATGCAATTCTTGATAGAAGCTCTTCATAGCCTATATATAGGACTCTGATCTTGATCAAGACGTAACTATAAATACTTGATCATGTTAGATTTGTTGGAATTACAGGTAGGTACATGATTCAATAAATTGTGCGGGAATCGAATAGCACCTACAAGTGTCTCTGGTGCATTAAGGCTAAAAAATGTCTTTATATTCTTCTGAATATTTGTATCTTTAACGATATCAATTTTGAATAGGTTTAACGAGCGTACAATATGTACTGAATACAGCTTCATACAACTGTTATACTGCTCTCATATAAATTATAATATGAATGCAAATAAACTATTCGGAACAAGAATCAGTCATGTTGAGGTATAATCAGGTCCTTCATTGAATGTTTTACGTAATAATCATATCTACGACATCAATAATAACAGATATCGATATGCTTGTTACCAGATGAATCTCTGTCGGGCGATTATAAGCATTGATGGCATCCTGTATGGAAATATGTTTTTACCGGATCCCCAAATAGGTCTGAGCTCAAAAGTCTATCGGTACGCATTGGAATCATTTGAGCAAGGACATGAATTTCTCAATCGAGTTGGAATAACAAAATTTACAAGTACATTCGTGTTTTCTGGACCAAATATTGTGGTTGAACTGTTGAAAACAAAAGTTGTTGGTGTAAAACAAGTCAACAACCCTCAGCCAACTCTTTTTTTAAACATCCGTAGCATTACTGATAAATCAACAAAATTGAAAAAAACGAAATCTATAAAACTCCAAAACTATTCAGATAGGTTTACTTCTTCTTCTTTCCTAAAAAAAAAGTACCCCCAAACTAAAGGGTTACTCACCAGCATTAACCGTTTGTAGCATTAAAATACAGATGAAGCTAAATGTGACACAAACAGCAATTCCTTCCATCATGAATTAAGCTGTGATATAGAAACTATAAATCTATCTTCAATAGTACAGTCCAACCTATATTATCATACTATTATTGATAGGCCTACACTATAATATTTCAGAGTAAATATAAACATATAATCCTTCTCGTTCACATTCAAATAAGGAAAGTTAAGATAGAAATTCGTCTTTTATCATTTGTCGACTGCGGTGTAAATGTAGCGCGTGTCCTCGTGTGCGTATACTATTTATAAAATGTTTTATTATGATGTACAAAAAACTATATAAAAATTATATTGAAAAATATGAATAAGTTATATACGATATTAAAGTAGTTACGTTCCATAATACCACTTCTGAGTCAGTACAGTACATCACATTAAAGGAATGTATATAGAATACAATCAATGCAAATTGGCTTCATCAGGTAGTTTTATAAACGCACTAGAAGTACATTTCCATTCTACTGAGGGAAGCATACAATTTACAGAAACACGAAAATGTATACAGTATAAACCTTCAGATCACAGTGTTACAGGCTTACATGTAACATATTGATTGACAGGTGACGTATAGGTAAGCTGTCATTTAGGCACAGTACTTTAGGCACACTTCATCTAGACACACGGTCAAATAAGCACATGTCATTTAGGCACATTGTTATTTAGGCACAAGAGATTTAGACACATACTCAATTAGGCACAATTTTCATCAGCCCAGAAGATGTAGAAGAGTAGGACGTAAAACTCTGTTCATTTCATTTTTATGTTCATCCTAAGACGCAGTATACCTTTAAGTGTTGTAAAGTTTAAATTTTTAGAGTGTCTTAAAAGAGTGTGCCTAATTTAATATGCCTAAATAATACTGTGCCTAAAAATGTGTGCCTAAATGACAGTGAACCTGAATAGATAAGTGAGTTGTTCTAAAAACTACACGTGCATAACGAGTGGCGAACATTTTAAAATAGGTCATCAACACATGCATACATCAGTGGATATATTTCAGTTCATTTTGCAGTGTGAAAACAAAAAATGAATAGAAACTCTCCCTCATTTACTTAGTACACATACAAAATTAAAATTTAATGATAGCTTGCCAGGCAAGGTAACATACGCCCACTGATAGCTTTGATTGTAAAAGTAAAAGTCCAATTACAGCTGGTTCCTGATTTACAAGGAACTTGGAAGTTAACTATATTGTATTGCATTCAGAAGATCCAATAAAAACTGTAGTCTCTACAGTGTCCACAAACAACTATTGACAGACGGATGAGAAACAGTACATTCGAAATTCCAAGTTCCAGAATTCCAGGAATTTTTTTCAGAATCATATCAAAATCAATAGGGGTCTTCCTTGGATGTATTCCAGGAATTTTTTTCAGAATCATATCAAAATCAATAGGGGTCTTCCTTGGATGGTAATAAACAAATATACCAAGTTACAAAAAGATTCATAAAGAAATGGAGTCTCTACAGTGTCCACAAGCTTTTGTTTACAAACAGAACAATTTGAAATTCAAATCCAAGAATTCCAGGAATTTTTTTCGGAATCATACCAAAATCAATAGGGGTCTTCATTGAATGATAATAAACATGTATACCAAGTTTCAAGAAAATCCAATGAAACCTGTAGTCTCCACAGTGTCCACAAACAATTATTGACAGACGGATGACAAACAGTACAATTCGAAATTCCAAGTCCCAGAATTCCAGGAATTTTTTTCAGAATCATATCAAAATCAATAGGGTTCTTCCTTGGATGGTTATAAACAAATATACCAAGTTACAAAAAGATTCATAAAAAAATGGAGTCTCTACAGTGTCCACAAGCTTTTGTTTACAAACAGAACAATTTGAAATTCAAAGTCCAAGAATTCCAGGAATTTTTTTCGAAATCATACCAAAATCGATAGGGTTCTTCCTTGAGTGATTATAAACAAGTATACCAAGTTTCAAGAAATTCCAATAAAAACTGTAGTCTCTACAGTGTCCACAAACAATTGTTGACAGACGGACCAACGGACCGACGGACCGACGGAATTTGAAATTCAAAGTTCAAGAATTCCAGGAATTTTTTTCGGAATCATACCAAAATCGATAGGGGTCTTCGTTGAATGGTAATAAACATGTATACCAAGTTTCAAGAAGATCCAATAAAAACTGTAGTCTCTACAGTGTCCACAAACAATTGTTGACAGACGGATGAGAAACAGTACATTCGAAATTCCAAGTTCCAGAATTCCAGGAATTTTTTTCAGAATCATATCAAAATCAATAGGGGTCTTCCTTGGATGGTAATAAACAAATATACCAAGTTACAAAAAGATTCATAAAGAAATGGAGTCTCTACAGTGTCCACAAGCTTTTGTTTACAAACAGAACAATTTGAAATTCAAAGTCCAAGAATTCCAGGAATTTTTTTCGAAATCATACCAAAATCGATAGGGTTCTTCCTTGAGTGATTATAAACAAGTATACCAAGTTTCAAGAAATTCCAATAAAAACTGTAGTCTCTACAGTGTCCACAAACAATTGTTGACAGACGGACCGACGGACCGACGGACCGACGGACAGGGGCGACAACAATATACGTCCACATTTCTATGTGGGCGTATAAAAATTTAATGATAACATTTGATCCTACACTTAAACTTGTAAAGGGAAAGATAACAAATAATCCACTTCGGTTTAATAATTATTTGAGTTTGCGCTTTTAGTTTTGCTAGTGCATGTATATATGCAAAGATAATGAACATTCGACTACATATAAATATTAATGAGGGCATTAAACCTAAGTATAATTAGATTATAAACAATGTTTATGTATTGGGAGACACGTGTAGCAGAAAGAAGGTGAAATCTGAGAACTGAACTGTTTTTTGGCGGATGACTCCACTTGTCATCCATGATCTGTCATGAATATAACGTCTGTCATATGGCAGTTTAACATGCATAGTGTAACAATCTTGTACTAAACTATTAGAAACTAGCAAGATAAATTGTCTTAAGAATTTAACTAACTATAGCAGACATTGGATGCCATACTTTAAATAAATTAATAAATATTGTAATATATTATGGTAAATCGTAGTAATGTGTGACATATACTGAAAAAAATATATCTGATCTGTATACTAGTATTCTTACTCTATGTTATTCTAGAAATCTACAAATACCTAATGTACAGGCTGCGCTCCACCAGCCCCTTAGAATAATATTGAAAGCATATTGGAACCTAGCAGAAAAGACCTTCAAACCTTTACCTCTCTCCACATGAATAACTTGCGCTAGCACTCCGTCTATGTATAGTGTTTTATGAAAAGTTGTGTTAGAGAATGATTCGGCTATTTTAAGACTAGAGGTTTATGCAATTTGCAGGAGTTTAGATAAAACATATGTTTCCTCCCAGTCGAATCTTAACACTATCAAAGTATCTATTCAAGTTCATGTTTATGTTTAGGAAATTAAAAGGGGGATGGGTTGGGGGGGGGGGGTGTGCATTGTTTATCTGTATATCATTAGACAAGCTAAATTAGATATAAAAAGTTGAACAATAACCTTTCGTGACCTCTACAACATCTTGACACACAAAAATATTGCCTTCTTATCCATTTAGATTTTAATCAAATATTGGTGTATGGAGTGAACAAACATAACGTTATACACGTAAAGGTTATAAGGTTTTCTTGGATTATATCCCCCAGCATGACCGGAACATTCTAAAAACAACAAAAAGTTAGAAATTTATATGATTTGGACATCTCATAGTGTGGTTAAAAGCAAAAACACGCATAGTCTAACATGGATAAACGTGAAATATTTCTATAAGAAATTTATATTAGTTATTAATTTACCGCCTGCTGAAACTTCCTTTTCTTGTAAATGATTTGTGACTCATACCATTTTAACCACAACAATTGTCTTCTTGCCGTATTATTTCAATTGCCATGTGTAGGCATCGTTGGCTTCGGAGCCTGAGAACCTGTTTCTTTGACAATAACAAATTGTGGAGTAGAGCAGATATCTCACATTTCGTCATTGCTGTTGAACCGGTCCAACATGAAACACATTGATTGGCTAGATCTATAATTACTTGTTAGATTGCAATGGAAATGAAATAAGAAAAATAAAGAATGGAATTGTAATCTAATTTAAATTAACTTCTTTCGCCTTTACATTTACAAATTTCAGAATTACGATGCAACAATTAAGTTACTCATTTCCGCTTGTTTGATTTTATCTCCACGTCTAAATTCAAAGTCAGTTTTCTACAAATATGAGGTGAGAAATTGGAAAACGAAACAATGTGATTGGAGCCAACTTTTTCCTTAAGTTGCATAGAAGATCGTATATCGAAAGGCAAGAGTGAAACTTGGACATCCAAAACTAGGCTGTGGATAGCAACTAGCGCATACGGTCTTACGGACTTACAAGCTGCAGGACTTGTCGGTCTTGATTTATATTTACACGTACTTATGTTGGCTCTGAAGCATCTGTAGATCCTTTTCGGAAGCTGAAAATATTTGGATATTAGTATTCAATTTTTCGTTGATTCAACCATAAAACCCTTTACCAAATTCCATTGTTTTTCTAACCACAAATCGTGACGTTGATAAGGGTGTAATTTTACCATCTGTCTAAAAAAATATCAACCGCCTTGTCTATTTGTTGACCAAATTCATTTAAGTAATGTGACACACGATTTGTAAAAAAAAAATTTATTTATTATTTATACAGTTACATGATATTTTCTGCCTAAAAACAAGTCCGGAGAAGACCCATTTCCCTCACAATGTATATTTCTTATATATTTTCATGATTTATTTCATGTTTAATGGGCGACAGTTCGTTCATATCACGTGTTTACAATCCAGACAATAACAAATAGCTTTTCGTATATACCAAAAAATACAGTTTGGTTGGTAACATTTGATGATTCTATATATTTATAGGTATATAAATAATAATATCAGGTAGACCAAAAGAAATGGTATTCATATCATCAACTTACGTAAATTTAAGGTAGTAATTAATGTAAATACACATACTAATCGGTATCTGTTAGCCACGGTACATCATAATTATCTAATTTGCAATAAAGCTGCTAACGGGGCCAAATTTGGTTCCAGTATTGATTGACAAACGCTGATTTTTATTCCGCTTCAGCAGAATCTGCTATCAAAAACATGGTTTTATTACTGAGTATCGTCAGCAAATCTTACAGATATAAGATTATAATTTTATTTCTTTTCGACCCAGTTTAATCTTACAACTTTTCTACCACAGTCCTGCACTAATGACGTTTTTTAAACCTATAAATCATGTCACGGCGAATTGTGGGATTGAAAAACCAATAAATGTTACGCCTGTGGTCGTTTCTTTTGATTAACAATTAAACATACACAAGTCATATATAAAAATCACAAGTTAAATTTAATAACTATTAACTATTATATATTCAAGGATATTTCTTTTTATAAAAGACAGCTGCATGGACTGGAACGACCTGCTCCAATTTCTCTTACATAATTTCATGTTATATTTTAATGAGATAAATTGTAAATTGTCAACCATACAACAATCATGGGCTATAGTATTCTCAGTAAATGTTTTTCCCTACTAAAGAATTTCTAAGAAATATAAAATTAAGTGTAAAGGAAGGAAAGGAATTTCACACAAGAACTCTTGCAGTTTACCACTACAATAAAAGAAGTAAACAAAAGAAAATGATCTAATTTTAATCTAACTGAAATCTTCAATGATGTTGACTAGAATAGCTCTTAGTGCCACTTCAAGGCTTCAAGTTAAATTAAAATGCTGATGGGAACATTTTATCTGTGATGATTTGTTTCAGAGTAATAATAACTTCATCTCAGATTGGTGATGCAGATTCATTTCATCCCAAGTTACTTTCTAACTGTATTCACTAAGTAAGTTATGGTGTTATTTATATAATTGTATAAGTTCATCACTAACTGCTGATGGTGTTAAAACACCTAGGTCAGTAAATAATAATGATATATAAGATGGTGGTGTGTAGTCAACTGATGGATGTTCTTTTTCTAAATCTTTTTCTTCTCTCTTTAACACTGAGGAAGGATACTGAAAAAATATAATAGGATAACTTGAGTTTGATGAAAAGCATAATAAAAGTATGAAGATGAGCTCAAATGTTCACTGTAATGTAAAATTTGGGCAAGTGTCTCTGGTTACACTCTTATATATATGTATATATATGTATAAAGACGAGCAGAATAGAATTATGATATGTAAATGCACAGCTTTAAACAATATATAAATCAATACATGTATATATAAAATTTTCCAAAATTCTTAGAATAAAATTACTCTCTAATAGAACAGATATAAATGTTACAAGAAGAGTTAAGAAGCAAAAATAAACAATATTTCAACATATAAATCGTCTAAAAATATACATGTACATTAAATGGACAGTTGGGTGTGTACAAAACAAAGACCCAAAGACCTAAGACCTAAAAAAGGAAGACCCCACGAGGTAAAAAAGGAAGACCTAAAAAAGGAAGACCCCACGAGGTAAAAAACGAACACCCCGTAAAAAAATCCAACAAGACATAGGAATATTCCATTGAAATTTTACTGGATGGTTAAGCATGTCAACACGCCAATTTCCCCAGAAAATGAGCAAAATCCATCACCCCCTCCCTTCCCTACAGGGTGAAACATTAATATGGATGTAAAAAAAAAGGTACAAAAGGAAGACCCCATGACGTAAATAACAAAGACCCTGTGAAAAAATCCGACAAGGCATAGGAATATTCCATTTAAATTTTACTCGAAGTTTAAGCATGCCATAGGCCAATTTTCCCAGAAAATGAGCAAAATCCATCACCCCCTCCCTTCCCTACAGGGTTAATCATAAAGGGAAGGGAGGGGGTGATGGATTTTGCTCATTTTCTGGGGAAATTGGCCTATGGCATGCTTAAACTTCGAGTAAAATTTAAATGGAATATTCCTATGCCTTGTCGGATTTTTTCACAGGGTCTTCGTTTTTTACCTGGTGCGTTCTTCCTTTTGTACCTTTTTTTTTACGTCCGTATTTATGTTTCACCCTATAGGAAAGGGAAGGGGGGTGATGGATTTTGCTCATTTTCTGGGGAAATTTGCGTATTGACATGCTTAACCTTCGAGTAAAATTTCAATCGAATATTCCTATGCCTTGTCGGATTTTTTCACAGGGTCTTCATTTTTTATCTCGTGGGGTCTTCCTTTTATACCTATTTTTACGTCCATATTTATGTTTCACCCTATAGGGAAGGGAGGGAGTGATGGATTTTGCTCATTTTCTGGGGAAATTGGCAAACTGACATGCTTAACCTTCGAGTAAAATTTCAATGGATTATTCCTATGCCGTGTCGGATTTTTTCACAGGGTCTTCGTTTTTTACCTCGAGGGGTCCTCCTTTAGTACCTTTTTTTACATGCGTTTGTATGATTCACCCTGTAGGGAAGGGAGGGGGTGATGGATTTTGCTCATTTTCTGGGGAAATTGGCATATTGATTTAATTCTTAAATAACACTTTAAACACAGTTGATTTAACAAACGCTAAACGGCTTGGAAGCTGCCAGATCTGTGACAAACAGGTATATTATAAATTTGTAACCAAAAGGTTATGTAGAAAGATGAATGCTGCAGAAATACAAGGTCAAATTTTATAAGCTTGCAAAATAACTCTTATAATACAAATTATTTTTATCATAGGAGTTAGTTTGCAAGTTTAAAATATTCTACAGAAAATTTTGCAAAAACAAATTAAAAATTTGGAAAAAAGGGCTCTCATTATTTTCAAAATAAAATTCAAGACAAATTGAAAAAAATCAGATAAAAAATGGAGTGGGAATGGCATTTTTCTAATATATCATAAATTAAAGAATTTTCATAAACGGTAAAAGGTTCAAATTTGGCGGAAAACAAATTCGTGATATAAAGCTGTAATAAATTTTGTCTGACTGTTACCACAAACTGTAGTCCAACTTACTTTATATTCAGGAGGTAGATCTGATTGATTTAAAGGATATAATCGTACAAATTTAAAACTCTCAGAAACCACATAAAATGGTTTATTCATAGCTTTAGCACTTATAGCAGCTGAAAATGTGCCAATCTGAAAAAAAAAAATCCCAAATAAAAATAATGTCAAGTCTATATACTCCAGCACACATACTGTGTTCATTTTTAGCAAACATTTCCTGCATTTAGATTTATTCCATTTCAATTTCTTGCAAACTTTTGATATACAGTAACAGGTTGCAAAGTGAATTCAGAGCTCTAGTATGATCATAACCAATTCTAGATCTATATAAAAATTTAAACGAACATACTTTGTTAATTATACCACCACTCTCAACCACTCCTTCAGCTCCCACTAATACAAGATCTACTCTTTCCATAACATACCTGCGATAATTATAATAAACAATTGTTTAAAATGCAGATCTGGATGTTTTCTATTTTTTTTTTTCTGTGACTGACTTCACATGCCATTAATGATCTAACAAACTCTAACTTAAAATCATTACAATGAAATTCTCTTAAAAAAGCACTTACATAGGTCACAAAGCTGGAGTTAGTTCACATAATATAAGTAAAATAAATCTAGTCTGATATAAAACTATAATATACTGTATAACTTACCCAACAGAAGCATCTAATATTAGAGTTGTAGGAATACCCAATTCTGTTAGTTCCTTATAGGTCTCTTCACTGTAACATAAACAACAAAAAAAGAGTGTATATTAATTTGACCAGCAACTTGTTTTCAGAGATATATTTTACCAATGACTTGTTTCAGACAAGCCCTGATAAAGAGACTTATGATTGTAATTTACTGATAAAGATTTGCTGGGTTCTCTCCCCTTTTCCCTAAAATCTAGTTATCATGGTTAACTGTATGCAAAAAGCATGACACAAATAGAATGATGTTGAAGAATAAATTTCACCAAAACAAATAGAGTATATCTATAATCTATAACATTTTACCCTGATCTATCTGGTAGTGATTCTGTTACTAAAACATTAAATCTCTTTCTATTTAAACTGGCTTCCTTTAACACTTGTAATACAACTCTTGATCTTGAATGGGTCAATATTGTCTGAAATCATAGAGTAACCTTATCAAATCATTAGGTTATTAATAAATATCTATTCACATACACACACAAACTGTTACAGGTGGGCCTTTACCGGCTTATTGTAGCCTCTATCTGCTTTACAATTATCAATCCTCATACATTAACAATAACAAGACTACACTTTCAAATTCTATCAAATTCTTTGAAGATCTTACCGGTAAGAGAAATATAGGCTTAGAATTTTTTTGAAACTGAATAATATTAAGCATTTTATGTATATTTAGTAAATTAAAGCATCTTTAATAGAAAAATAATTCCATGCAATAAATCAATTGTAAAGCGATATAGAAATATTAAAACCAAACCTGAAACATGTTATTACTCTTTTCAGGCTATCAGATCAATTATATTTTTGCCTAAGGCAAAACTCTTGTACTGTAACAACAACGTAGATTCTTTTTGAATATTTCTATTATCATATTACAGTCTAAATTAACTCACAGTTCCATCCGTAATAAAAGGGTGAGCTATTTTGGCTATTTTCTGTCTTGAATTAGATATTCTCTCAAGAAATATTTTTCCTCTTTCTACTAAGATTTTCTGGCATTCTTGAAAATCCTAGAATGAAAAGAAAAGTCATGATGTTGATGGTAAATAAAGCCCCATCATAAATATAGTTTATGCATTTAAAATCCCAAAATGTTCCACACAAAATTCTTCTTCTTGCGAAGGGTTTATTAGTGTTTTACATATTAGTATATTAAAATAGTCTGAAATCTAATTTATTTAAAGTATAAATTCTTACTGAATGTTGTAAATTTGTCAATGTTATAAAGCGTAAAAATAAATCACAACCAGATGTAATAGATGTAAAACTGTTCTCTATATCTGTAGTTAAAATCTTAGTGGCATCTTTTAATCTATGTCTCATCTCAGACAATGTCTCTACTGAAAAATATACAAAAATCATCATTCCAAATCTGATTTTTTTTTTAATTAGCAATAATCAATTGTTCCCAATAATCAATTGTTCCCACAGTTAAAATAAAAACCAACAAATTTATCTACACAGTAAAATAATAGACCTTTCAAATCTTAATTTGTTATATAATTTTAGTTCATTTCTTCATGAATCAAATTCTAATCAAGTTTAAATTTTTCTAGTAAAGTTAGTAAAGTGGTTTAATTTTTTTTTAAATTCAAAGTGTGACAACCAACTTAATATTAAGGCTGGATGATACTGGTTCAAGTGAACAACACAATAATATATTAGATATTACTGCTTGTTTAAATTGGATTCCAAATTTGGATTCCACTGGTAATCTTCAACCATAGGCCTACTTACATTTATTATGTTCAATAAATTGAAGAAGAGTTTTCATGGCAGCAACTGCCGCAGATATTTCTGGATCTTCTTTAGTTACTTGTTCAAAATAACCCAAAATTTCTACAATACAAGATTGCTTAAATTAATCTTATACAATTTCATGCTATACATGTGTATTTGTTTTATCTTGGGTTTGACTCTTTCTTTATCTATGTTGGCCTACCTTTAGTAGGATTCTATGCTACTCAAGTCACTCATCACTACATTTATCTTATAGTTATCTCCAAACACATTGTTGCTATCAATTTCCTCACCAACCAGACTTAATTTACAGTCATTATTTCAACCTTTCCCAAAGAAAACATACCATATGCCTTATTTACCAAGCCCAGCCTACCATTCTGATGTTCTGTTCTGCTTGGCCCATCATTTACTTTTTAGTCAAAATCATGACGTAAGTGCATAAGGATCAAGTTCTGGATATTGATAGAGCCAGAATAGTATTCTTTGCCATACAAATTGATTTGTCAAAACCTCTTACTCTCTCTATCCATTGTGCTGTGGTTGTCTATAAACTATGAAATTAAAAAAAAAGGCTTTAACTTCTCGTTGTGTTGCATCAGTTGAGCATTACAAGAGTTGTCTCACCTTGGCGGAAATGTCTGTTTTCTAGATTTTGATTGGTTACGATGTGTTTTGTCAGCCAATAAAATTACATGAAAAAGAAAGTAGGAAATGAAGAATTGAGTCAAGAAGAATTTGCTGATCTCCAAGAGACTTGATGTGTCATATCAAATATTATCATCAGAATGCAATGTGTTATTTTTTCTTACTGGACTTCAGCTCGGAAGCTTCCAGACCCCCTCAAAGTCTGTCTTTGTTGTTGTCGGGGCCAATGTGGATGTGTTTGGTTGTTTCTATTAAAATCCAAGAACATGTAGCTAGCTTTGTCGGCCGATGTTCCTGGGGTAGTCCGAAAATCCACCAAACATGGATTTATTTGGAAAGATGGATGTTTTTGTAGTTCACTCATGTAGTTCATATCATTATCCCCTGCATCACTTATGTAAACCCTATTGATGCGACCAATATTTTTCTCAAGAATTTCAATCGCTCAGTTGCCAATTCAAATTGCACAGGCATACAATATTCTGAAATTACTGAGTCATGAAAATACAAGATGAAAGTTCGTTAGCTTTTATCACGTTACTCTGTAACATCAGAATTTTTCATGCGCATGCAATTTGAGACGGCCACTGAGTGCCTAAAATTCTTGAAAAACAACCACAGGCGTGACATGAATGGTGTTGTCGAGGAATATTGATGGTATGACTGAACTACATAAACATCCAAATATATTGAGTTTTAGTGGAGTCGAGATATGTAAATTCTCTTAAAAGGTGCGGAAAATACCCAGTTTTTGATGCTTAGTTTTTCAGATTCTCCTGCAGCCATATCTGGCCAAAGGACCAGAGGCTGGGAATAGTCAGCAAGTTTCTTTCTTAGTGCTTGAGGTAGATTTTAATGGGTCAGATTTCCATGCTTTGTTGAACTTTGACTAAAAAGTGGTTGAGGATCTCAGATTCTATTACATTCTGATAAGGAATCAACTTACCACATCAATAGGGTAGGGTATAAATTTAGAGACCACTGAACTACAACTTTGTTTATAAGTATCAAGATAAACAAATTGCAATAAACTAAGCACAATCACATTTAAATTATCACTTACATACACCATGCATTAAAATTATTGACAAAATCTAACTTAATGTTTTGGCTTAAATTATTGCTCAGAACAAACTTCAAGGCTTGTTACCTACCTCTGCAAAGGGATTGCAACTTTATAACGAAATCCTTATTACCCAAGTACCTGAAGGATTTTTTAATATATAGCTATTTTTACAACAGATCATTTTACATTAAGATTTGGTACAACAATTCTCAACAGATCACTTTACATTAAGATTTGGTACAACAATTCTTGAAGAGATTCAAGACAATAAATGATATCCATTGAAACCAAATGCATCAAGACGCAAAAAAAATATGATTCATCAATGAATCGTTGCAGCCCAAGATTTTGGTATTACTAAAGCAAGATTTGTTGAGTTCCGTACAAGCAATACAAATGCCTTGACCAAATATCATGTTATTTCATTTTTCTTATTGTATATAAGTAAAATATCTTCATCTGTTCCAAATGCCTGTCTGGCTTTATCAAAGTGACTAAAACTACAACAACACAGTTCTGAAACAAATATCACATTAATAGTGTAATAGACAGGCCTGATTTAAATGGACAAACATTTCTTTACTGATACACTTGTCATAGGCTAATGACACTTGCATATAAAGCAAACAATGCCAGCATTTGGGCAGTTGACAAAATAATTGTTTTTGGGCAAATGATAAATAGCCTTTGAGCTAATGATGCATGACATTTTTGTAGCTTATACTGGACTTTTGGGAAACAGATAAAAGACTTAAGTACAAATGATACTGGCTTAAAGGCAGCAAAAATAATAATGTATTACCGACCTGTACTAGTATTAGGATTTTTATAATAAACTTGTTTCTTTAATAAATCATAACCACATATCACAACAAAGTGTCCTTAAACACATAAGTACATACTTATAGTTTCATGCAGAACCAGAGTTGTTGGTTAGCTGGTCTGATTTTCTTCAATAACTTAAACCCCCAGAGTATTTCAGCTTTAACTATGATCACGGCATAAAAATATTCCAATGATTTGTCTATATATGGCCAGATCAACATCCCTGCTGGCAGGTCCAAAAAATAGAGTCAAGTCACCAGCCATGTTTTAAGTTTTAATAGAGTGATGAGTAAGTTGTTACTTACCAACAAAAGGAGATGAGCAAATATCAAAACAACAAAAACACAACTGAAAGAAAAAATACATAATCATCAATCAGCATTTAGTGGAATTGATTTGGGATTAAAATATATATTGTATCATAGAGGACTAGCATTTTATACTAATTTATTCTCCTTCCATTAATAAGACTACAGTAGGCCACTTAGAGACACAATATGATGTTGTGTTGGCTGCAAAGCAAATTCAAGCCAAGTTATTAAAGAAAACTCAAATATAATAGACCCCCATAATAAATGTTCACCTACATTTTTTCTGCACCATAAACAGTTTAACTTCAACCAATCTATTAGACATATAGCTAGGTTGTTGTGTCTAATATGATCTATTATATCTTCTATACTTAACTTCCTAGAAATAATTCAAATAATATGGACGTTATTCCCTTTAGTCACAATATAATTCAGGGGCAATACTTTTTATTTGATTTCCTTATTGCATTGACTGTAAGCAATTTCTTGTGTAATTTAAAAACAACTGTTTTTGCAAAATAAATATGTAAATTGCAGGCTTTTGAGTAAAGAAATTGAATGTATAAATTTATACCTTTTTGACACTTTAACTCCATTTTCTTCAGCCTTTTCAAACATTTTATTTATTCTATCTTCATCTTTTGAAAAATTATTTAAATAGTATGACTGGAAAAGTGGAGAATAAAGAAACATTCAATCTACATTGTCTCATCTTGCATTTACTGTAGTTCATTTTCTCAATCTGTCTTTCCTTGCAATAGTTGAAGCATGTTCCTAGAGCAACGTTTATGAATATATGAACCATTGTATATATCCAAACTTTGCTTTAGGAACATGTAGTTGAGGTGGATAAAACCTTAAATTTTCAGAACAAAAATGAATGTAAAGTAGCTTTTCTTCTCAAACAACCAAGACAAATATGTAGCCAATATTCAGCCCTCATCAAATGAATCACAAATACTACTTGTCAATTACCAAAAGATAGCAGGAAAAAAAATGAGACCATATCTAATTTTAAAGCTAAAATATAATTTATACATGAAAAGAACTTACAGATTGAGCAAATTCTTGATTTGCTCCTAATGTTATTGTATACAGTTTGTGAGAAACTCCATAATGCATCATGAGATAAGCCAAATCTATTGTCCAGACACTATCAGAAAAAAATACATCATATAAAAAAAAATTGTTTCATTGTGAATATCCAGATATCATGAACTATTGCAGCTATTATACAGTTATAATAGTTAAAACTAAAGATCATCTTTTTCATGCATATCAATGTAATGTTTTCCTCATATTAGAAAATGATGTACAAGGCATAATAGTATATAACTTACTTCTCTCCACATCGGAGCAAATCTGTGACATGTTTGTTGTAGATTTCATCTGATGTAAATGGAACATCAAGATACCTATAAAAGACGTACCATAACAAATGTTAACTCGCCATGGCACTCCTTAAATAAAAAGCTAATCTTCTGAATTTTTTAGCTTTTCTTTAGAAATCCCCTTTTCTAATACCTGAACTGTGATAATTTAGTATTTATTAAATTATTCAATTATAAAACGATACTATGCACTAGAGCTGAGTACAGCACTTTGCTTGCCCTTCGACATTTAGGCCACTTTCGTATTTAATACCATTTGCCTAGTGTTCTCTCAGCAGCTTTTAGTAAAAAATCAATCTAAAATTTTCCAATCTTTTGTTTTTTGCTTGAAGTATTATATCACATACAGCATCTAGTTTGATTTCAATGTATTGTAATGTGCTTGTAATCAAATTTCTGCCTCTATTTAAGTTGTCCACATTTTACTTTCCCAAATATGCAAAACTGAAAATTGGTGATTCCATATATTGATGCAGATAATCCTGAAGAATAGAATGTATTGCCCAGAAAGTATAAATATGTAGAGGTATCCAATCAATAGGCTACCTAAGATTCAAGATTCTTGACTACAGAATCAAGATACAGACATTACAACAAAACTTTTGGCTTTTCAACTAAACAGTCACTTACTTTAAAACCATAGAGGCACAAGCTAAACCACAATCCCATGTGTAAATCTGTTTAACATGAGGTACATCAATACATTTAATTCTTACATCATCAGTATCTAGAAAAAAAATACAAGTATAACCTTTATTAATTAACCAGCTGTACATTTTGTCTTGTAGTTTGCCATAATAAACTGATGAAAGAGACAATGAACATAAATAGCCTACTACAATTAATTTCTTAGGCTTAGGGCTTAAGCCTACCAGTATCAATGTAGCCAACTCTGCAATGGGATTGACAGTGTGGATAAAACTATAATTCATCTTATTCATCTACTACATCTTTTAGGGAATTTACACTCCAGAGTTGAGGGGTGGTGCAAGGCAACTTTTGTCTACCCCAGCCAAATAGCTAACAGAGGAAAGGGGCTGGGAATAGAGTCAGAACGTTTCGGACTAATGATGATTAGGCCAACACACCCTTCAATTTTTCTTCCATAATAATGCTTGTCCTCGATCTGCTTGATAACTTTCACTTGAGACGTCCAGTTACATTGCAGCATAATCTTTCAGATTCTATTTTTTTTTTAATAGGTCTTCTGACGAGTTTATTTTCTGTAACAGTCAAAGTATTGCACAGTCAACGGTAAGGCTATATTCTTAGTTGTAATAGTTTCACTGTATTTGTTTTGGTTTCGTACAAAGGATTTACAGATTTTTTACAAATTTATCTGAAAAAAGAAAATATGATGAAACGAAATATTATGTATTGCATTGTGGGTTCTCTACGACTGAACGAGATAGGTCAGGGTGGGTTCGCTTTGCCGCATTGCCAAAACAATAATATAATAATAATAATAACTAGATCCCCAGGCTTCGCGAGGTTCTGACGCAGTGCGTAGCAGTTTTGATATACGCTTTATAACTGCCCCTTAAAGTATCCGTAAAACAGTAACGTTATTTTTACAGAGTATAAGTCGTTTTATTTCAAATCATAATTGGTTCGCTGAAACTAGTGTCATGTAGATCGCCCAAACGCATAATTCAACAACCAGTTTTTAACGATGAAATTCGCAATTTTCAAATGGTGATAAAACGGAAAGTATGCATCGTACATCAAAATATAATATATCAATGGATAGATCTTTTCGAGAGCTATCACATTTGTGCAGCTCACAAGGTCACCAAAGGTCAAGGTTACAATATACGACCATTCGAAGTTTTTATATATTACTTTCGGTCAAAATATCAAAATCAAAATCAAAATTCAAAAATCGGTTTCCAAATATAATTCAGGAATCGATATAACATTCTATAGGCATCAAAATGACGCGAATCGTAACATCTCCAGAGGCCCAATTTCGATTTAAAGAAAATTACGCACAGTTAGTAGAGAAGAAAATATAAAATTTCCAAATATTAAAAAACGCATTTTTGGTGGAAATGTGTGGTTTAATATATCATTACAAAGAGCAGATGAACCCTAATAAGATTCAATATAAATATTTGATATTTATGAATTAATTCACGTGACAGAGCTCGTTAAAAATAAAAATCGCAAATTTCAATCGGCTATAAAACCGGAAGTAGACATCGGACAACACAAATGAATATATCAGGGGGTAGATATCATCAAGGGCAATAAGTCGTGTTCAGGTCACAAGGTCACCAAAGGTCAAGGTCACAAAATATGGGCCTTTAAAGTTTTTGCCATTACCAATAAAATTAAAATGGAAATAAAAGAAAATCAAAATCAAAATTCAAAAATCGGCTCCCAAATAAAATTGCGCAATCGACTCTAGTCATTAGATATGAAAAGATAACGAAAATCGCTTTATCCCCTGAATTTGAATTTGAAATTTTACAAAAGTTTCAAATTTCAATATGGCGGCTTAACGTTTGCTTCCGGTCTGGATTTTTTTATCTTCGTTTTTTTTGTATGACTATTTCAAGCATATCGCAAAAAGAATTTTTGAAATATCTTGAAAATTCCGGAAGTTGATTTTTAAATTTTAAAAGCGAATAACGTCAAAACCGGAAGTGATGTCAAAAATTTAAAAAATAATTCTTGATGGCATAAATAGTGTCTATCTATCTGTAAGTTTTCGGATGCATCGGAATAAAATTGTAGAAGTTGAAAAAAATGCAAAAATTGAAATGATAAAAGTCAGCTACAAAAGTAATGAAATTAGCAGTTTGAAACTGAAGTTATGTAGCTAGCAGTTAAAAGAAGCTAGCAAAAGAAGTTCTGTCAAAATCAGTTGAAAAATAGAGGTAATAAACAACAAAAACCAAAAAAAACGCCATTGCCCACAGCTCGTTTCCGGTCACTCTGAATGACGTCATTTTACATTTAACAAATAGAAGTCTCGCAGTTTGAATGGCAGACAGCAACAGGTAGTTTGTAGCATGTTGCCTTCTAAGAGAAAAATCGAATGTGAAATTCGAAAAAAAAAAAAAAAAAAAAAAAAAAAAAAAAATTTCGAAAACAAAGCAGTGCGTTCGATGAACGCACTGCAATAAACTCTTTATTTTACATGGGTCAGAATTAGGCCCAATACACAAGGACATGGTCCTGTCTCACATTCAATGAATAAATAAAACGTTCCGATTTACAGTTCTAATACTCTTAAAGGGATAATAGGCGTTAGAATACACTCGTCCTACGGCTTCTATTTGTGTTTAATATTGACTATTAGTTAAATAAGTATGCATCCCGCACTTTACCAAAATTTTAAAAAGCGACAATAAAAATATAGACGGAATTTTTAAAAAAAAGTGAGCCAGCGACGATTCCATTCAGTTTGAGAATTATAGCGTGTGGTGAATCAACGCTAAAACATCATTTTGCAATTCAACAGTAGGCTCTTCAGTTTGGCATGTTTTCAGGTACCAAATTCGAGATCTTCCTAATAGTGCGGATCTGCCGCTCTCACACACCTCCATGGAACATCCATTTAAAGTTACGACGTAAGGCAAAGTTGTTTATTTCATCTTGGCTCCAATTTTTCATAGCTGACCGTGAATTCGTTGTTGGTTCCAACAAAATTAGATCCATTGTCGGAGTGCATCTCTTTCACATTACCACGACGTGCTATAAATTGTCGATACAGGATATTTTCGCTTTTTTTTTACCCGCAATGTATTGCCCCATGGGATGAATGTGAGACAGGACCATGTCCTTGTGTTTTGGGCCTAATTCTTACCCGTGTAAAATAAAGAGTTTATTATTACTATAATTATGAATCACGTCAAATTTTTTTTGTGGGTGCTATAGAAGCTGCAATTTTCAACGGATTTTGATGAAACTTGGAGCGAGCATTTGGATTGATAAGACGGATGTCAAGTTCGAATGTAATGATTTTTCGATGACCGTATTTTTGGATATTGCCCTTGACTTAGTTAAATCACGTCCGAATTTTATTGTGGGTGCAATAGAATCTGTCATATTTAATGGATTTTGATGAAACTTGGTGTGCCCATTTAAATTGATAAGATGCCAGTCAAGTTTGAATATGATAATGTTTGATGAATGGTTTACGAGTTATTGCCCATGATCAAGTAAAAAAAAGATAGCTTGCCAGGCAAGGTAACATACGCCCACTGGCAGCATTGAATTTGAAAAATAAATAGAGCAATAACTCAAAAACATTCACTGAATTAATATTGAAGTTAAGGGCAAAAACTAAAAAACTGTTCATGGAAAATTGTAAAATTAGAACTTGACCACTATCTTATCTATTTCAATACTCATACCAAGTTTCATCAAATCTATAAAAAATTGTAGCTTATTTTACTAAGTCAAGGGCAATAACCCAAAAACCATTTGTTAAAAAAAGTCAGAAATTCAATCTTGACTAATGTCTTATCAATTCTGATGCTTACACCAAGTTCCATCAAAATCCTTTGAATATCACAACCACAATAGAATTTTGACGCAATTTTACTAAGTCAAGGGCAATAACTTAAAACAATTCATTGAAAAACTGTCAAATTCAAACTTGACTGAGGCCTAATCAATTCCAATGCTCACACCAAGTTTCATCAACATCCTCTGAAAATTGGAGGATTTATTTTATCGAAACTAAAATTTTGACAAGTCAAGGGCAATAAATCAAAAACCTTCATGCGATAATTTCCATTTTCGAACTTGACCGAGATATCATCAATATATACATGTATACCAAGTTTCATCAAGATCGGATAAAAACTGTAGCTTCTATTGTGAATTCAACCCGAATTTGACGCGTTTTTACTAAGTCAAGTGCAATAACTCAAAAACCGTTCATGCGATAATTTCCATTTTCGATCTTGACCGAGATATTATCAATATATACTTGTATACCAAGTTTCATTAAGATCGGATAAAAACTGTAGCCTCTATCGTGGATACAACAAATGTGGACGGACGGACGGACGGGGGCGACGGCAATATACGTCCACATTTCCATGTGGGCGTATAAAAATATTGTGGGTGCAATAAAGGCTTCATTTTTCAATGGATTTTGATGAAACTTGGTTTGAGCACTGGAATTTATAAGATGACAAGTTCAAATTTGACGACTAAGATGCAGGGTTTGATTGTATATATTATAGATGCTATTAATCAAAGGGAAAATGATTTAAAATGCTGATGTGTGGACATGTTACCTTATCTTAAATTTTGGGGGGAATTTAAGATATAAACATTGCAGTTAATTAATTTTACGAAAATACGGACATTAGGATTAATCACTAAAGAGAGAGAATTGTAATCTGAAATATTTTATAAAAGAACATGGGTCGCTGCTCTTAAAAGAAAGAAAAATCATATTCCGTATCTAAAACATACGATGGCTCACCTCAAATACGACATTCACCTTTTATTATGAATTAAAAACTTCAATTTAGAATTAAATACTTTAAACTAGGAGAAAATAAGGTGATAATTTGTGTAGTTTTGAATTAAATTTTAAGTTGAAAATTATTTACCCAAATTGTGATGATTGTTTTATTAAATTCAACTTTCATCTTGGTGATAATTAATTCAACCAAGGTGAAAAGAAAATGAAGTGATAATTTGTTATTTTTAACAAACAACTTTAATTTTCATCAAAGTAAGGAAGTTTTTAATTATAAAATATTGAAATACAGGATGCAAGATGCGCTACAAGAGTGGTGTAGCATCTGGCAGTCATCCATTTTAGGTAAGCCTTATACAATAAGGTTGTTGAGTTCTATGTTGCTAGTCTTTGCATTAGTAGGTCTATTAAGTATTGAAATTATCTGACACAGGTAAACAAAAACAAAAAAAATACGAAACTTTATTTACAGTTTTGTATTGAAATTAAAAGTATAAATATAAGTTCATATTATAGAAATATGAATGATTACAAAATAAAAGGAATATGGAACAACATACTTAGTTTGCAATACTACAAATATATAGTCCGTTAATCCTTGAATTAGAGGTTGGGTGGGAGTGAAACTTACTTTATTCGCTGGAGATAAAATGAAGGTGAGTAAAAACTGAGTACAGTTAGTGTATCATAAAAACAAATACGAAAATTTACGTTTAAAGTTATGGTTATAAAAGAAAATTAGATTTTCTATAAATGAATACATGTACTACAAATAACTTTGAAATAAAAGGCCTCTCGAGCACAATAGCAGCTCTACAGGTAACATTTAAAACAAAATTAGTCCACAACTTATTACAACAATACATTGCTCCAATATTCCCTAATAATGATTAATGGATATCACAGGTTATCAATAACAATGAAAAAATAGATTCCCACATAAATAATAATAGTAATAATAATAAGTTTTTAAAAATTACGTTAATAAATAAATAATAATAATAAAATAATTTAAAATAATAATTACTCAACATCAATAATTAATAATAATAATAATAATAATAATAATAATAATAATAATAATAATAATAATAAATTTTTTAAAGTCTCTCTAATTTTTACCACGATTGTACTCCGTTATGTTTGAAACTATTTTTATGAGAGTGCATAAGCTTTAACTGAAAAAATTATTACGTTTCTTATACATAAATACAGCAGCATTTAACTTATGTCGGATATTATAATCAATTATGTTTAAGGAACTAAGCAGATTTTTGTGATTAAGAAAGGCTAGCTCTTAGTATTCAGAATTAGTTAATGATCTCTTTTTTGTTCACCATATATTGTTTTTGATATCACAATAGAACTATCCCAGATAGGTGATCAATAATCAAAATAAGTTTGAATATGCCCATTGAAATATAATAAACGTCATAGATTGTCAAAAAGATATTTCTGTATTTCACGAAATTGAAAAATAACTAAAGCTGTGAACAGCACCGAACATGGCAAAACATGTTTCCCCAAGACCTTTTGGAACTTTAAGCTTTCTTAATCTCAGTGCTCACTCACACGTGGATTGCACAATAAACAATATCGTTTTTGTCGACATTTTTAATTCACACCGGAAGTGGGGCACCATGTGTGATTTCGACAACCGGAAGTTCTCACAATAAAACCGGAAGTGATAAAAAAAAATAATAATATTTGTATGGACAACTTTTCTATATTCTAACAATTTCAGATTGATCAGAAACTTCAGCACCAAGTACATCTTTTTACAATTAACATATTAAAGAGAATTTGAAGAAGCCTAAATCGATCCAGAAATAGGCCACACAAAATTCTTGCTTATTATGCAATATCTCATTTCCGGTTTAACAAATATTTGGTTTAACATATTCACTTACCAAAATATACCATTTTCTGTTTTTGTTGGAGGTCTTAGACAAAAAAGGAGTGAGCAGTGGACGATGACATGGACAGTGCAGGGGTCCATGTAGTAAAACCACAGTACTCTCATAACAGTGCTTATTATATGCAATAAAACAGAGTTCGGGGATGTTAGTGGATATTTGGTAAAATGGGTCCATACAAAGTGCGGGAATGCTGTAATAAAATGGTTATTCTGGAAAGTACATGGGTCGATGAAAGAGTTTCTAAAACTGATTACTGAAAGTATAGTGCTTGATAATAAATCATGTACTAAAAACTAAACTAAAGGCATGTACATGTAGTTGTTTTACAGGGTTCAAATTTGCAAAATATCACATTTGCTTTTCCGTGAATCCCGTTTATTCAAGTACGTAAATAAAAAAGAACTTAAGGTTTGTTATTGTGCAAGTCATCCAAATTGAAAACATTATATCAATCTGACTCATCCGAACTAAAATCATCGTCAGAATCAGAGTCATCAAGGTCTTTGTCATCATTATCAGAGTCAGATTTTGGTTCTGGGGGATCATCATCGTAATCATTTGGTGCATCAGCATCCCCACTTGGTATTTGTATTTCATTTATCAGGTCTGAAAAGACAATATATTACGTTAAAAATTAACAACTGTATCTGATTTTCACCAAAGTCGCAAAAAAGTAACCATATTTCAACACTCTTAACATTCAACTATAGGACCCAACCCTATAAACAGATATACGTAGGGAAAGACCAGTTTAATTAACAAGTGAAAAAAGGAATAACAGATCATATTCTAAAATAACTAGTAAACTTAAACAATGGCACATCATCTTAAAGAAGCAGCCTGTGGGTCACCATCTAAAATATATCCAATTTATGTTAATGGTTGCTCACCCTCTGAAATATAACCAATTTACGGAAATATTGAATATCCAATTAGCTGAAATGATTTGATCATCTATATCTGAAATATAACTAATTCCCTGAAATGATTGAATATCCAATTAGCTGAAATGGTTTGATCATCCATCTAAAATGTAACCAATGTCTGAAATGACTGAATACCCTTTGCATTACAACTACTAAGCTGTAACAGTGGATCACCACAATATACCTAATATTACTGTTACAGTAGGTCATCATCTTTAGAATAACGGAACGGAACTAGAACGTAACCAGGAGTTTTAATAGTGAATCATTACAGTAGGCGGTAACAGTAGATCGCCATCTGGAATATAATCAGTAGACTATAACAGTAGATCGCCATCTGGAATATAATCAGTAGACTGTAACAGTAGATCGCTATCGGGAATATAATCAGTGGACAGTAGAATGTTACAGTAGATCACAATCTGGAATATAATCTGTACACGATGGACTGTAATAGTAGATCGCGTCTGAAATATAATCAGTAGACAGTAGACTGTTACAGTATATCGCAATCTGGAATATAATTAGTAGACTGTAACAGTAGATCGCCATCGAGAATATAAACAGTGGACAGTAGACTGTTACAGTAGATCGCAATCTGGAATATAATCGGTAGACAGTAGACTGTAAAAGTAGATCGCGTCTGGAATATAATCAGTAAACACTGGACTGTATCAGTTGATCACCATCTGAAATATAACCTGTAGACAGGGACAGTGGATCGCCATGTAGAATACAACCGCTTGGCGTAATCAGTAGCTCGTTATCCAATATATATCCTAACCAGTAGACCGTGGATAGACATCTAGAATCTAATCGATAGAAGGTAACTGTAGGTTCCGATCTAGAGTATAGCCAGTAGACAGGGACAGTGTATCATCCATCTGGAATAATATTATATTATAACCGATGGGTTTTACACCCATCACCATCTGAAACATAATCAGCTGGCTGTAACAATATTTTGCTTAGTGTAATATAAACCGTAGCCTGAAATAGTGAATCACTATCTGGAACGTGGATTTCTTTCTGGAACATAACCAGCAGTCCAGTAACAACGCCAGAACCAGACCCTCTAGATGTTTAGCCTATTTCGCATACATACATATTCTTTTCTTATTGTGTTTCAGTACGTTTCCAACTTATATACCTTTAAGATGTATAAAAACCGAAGCCAGTGAGGCAGTAATAATGTGCTGAAAGTGAAAACTGGAACCTAAACGAGTAATATAAATAACGCGACGAAGACATCCATTCAAACCACGTTAGAAGTTTACCTGTTGGCTGAAAAAGTTCCTCATATTGGACGAGTTGTTTGTTTGGTTTATGTTTATTGTCAGTTCCACCTTTGACCTCAAAATATAGTGGATACTCATTTTTAGGTTGTGCTATTATTCTGTAGCCGTCAGGAGAAAACTGCACGTAGTCGATCTGAAAGAATGAATTCTTGTTAGTCTGAGCACGATTCGGTAAAAATGAGAGTAGTTATTACAATTTAGCTTCTTTACACCAATTTTACAGACTTTTACTTTTCAAAATTATTAATCAACAGCTCAATACAAATTTATAATATTCCAAATAAACTTACGCCAGAGTCCATGCAATACGAGGCCAAACACTCAAAAGTTTTTCTGTCCCAAACTCTAATAGCATTTTCTTCACTCCATGTCGCAAACGTAAGGAAGAAGGGACTTTTAATGTTTACACTCATTTCTACATTACTGGTATGCCCAAATAAACGTCTCAACAAAGAACCTTAAATCAGAAAAGTTATATACCATTGTCAGAGGATGTATGAGGAGCTGTTTAATCGCTTGGTTTGTGTTTAGTTTCCTTGTGGGAACTTTTGTGATGATTATAATATAATGTATCTATTACATCGGTGTGGTAACAATTCAAGTTATTTTTCCAAAAGCATCAAAACTTCATACTGTCACCAGATGTAAACAATCGATTCGTTAATCCCAGACACGATATTATTGCGTAAGTACAAGCTACCCTTGACAGCCATATTACACAATACCCGCTTCCTTCATTTTGAAATTGAAAACTAACGGATATTTACCTGTTTCAAAATTAAAAACACGAACAATGTAATCGTCGTGTGATGAGAGTAATGTTGTTTTATCTAACAGTTTCATTTCAGTTATATCATATGTAGTTTGTGTTTCCAAATCCGGATTAGCGTACATTTTTACGTATTTTTCATCACATAGAATTTGGTTAGCTTTTTCTGTAAGGAAAATTGTTCAAATTGGAGCAATATATTTGACGAGAATACATGGACCGGCAGACCGTGACCACTGCCATTTATGCTCAATTATAATTTTTTTACTAAAATACCATTGCTATGCTGTCTAAGTTTGCCCCGAGCAAGATAGATGCAGTCATGCAATATTTCCATTAATTCTCGTATCTACGTGCTAGAATCATGTAAGGATAACTTACTGGTTTCTATATTCCAAACTACTGGTAGTGCTACACTGGAAGCAGTGTCAATATGTTTGATACAATTTGGTGTTAAATCTTGTGAAAGTATGAAATATTTGCCATCATCAGTTAATATACTATCAACTATATATAAAGTATCTTCCTTCTTACATCCAGGTATCATATTCGCTTTCATTTCATACAATACTTGTTTCTTTTCCATGTCAAATAACACAGCTTCATCACTGTCTCTGATGCTACAGGCTATTCTTGTACCAGTTTCATTCATCTAATATAATGATAGTTTGCTTGACAAAGTGAGATATAATCAGGAACAGCAAACTCTACAATTGCTGCTTTAATAAGATTGGCTAAAATTGAGCACCTTGATAGCAAAACATTTATTATCTATTTGTAGCTGCAGCACACTTCAGCTCCACAGAACGAGTGTTGTATTCAAATTACTGTCCTCCCTCGAAAGATATGGTACTTAATCATGCTCATGATGCAGTCTTTTTTTTAATGATTAGAATAGATTAATTATATTGTACCTACCACAATGTCATCCATTCGTTCACCACATCCTTTTATTATTTCAATTTTTCCTGTCTCAATATCAATTATCTTAAGGTTTTTTCTTCCTCGAGACAATACGCAAAATTCTTGTGGATAAAAGAAAAGTAATGTGGTCATGTGAAAAGTGTATAGGAAAGATTTTAAAGGTTTTGCCTCATTAATTATAGACGGTTTTTCGAGTGCTCTGGATGACTGTATTCACTAGCGTACAATCGAATCAAACACTGCATTTATCAAATTCCCACTGTATTGTAGTCAAGGTATAAGAGACAAAATACAATTTGAATATTTACCTTTTTGAGTTGGGAATACTTGAATTTCTCTCCGCGCATTCTTGGGTATAACTCCTTCAAATGATTTTTCTATTTCACCTGTTTTGGCATTATATACAACGACACTTTCACTATTAGAAATGAGATAGCGAGTTCCTTCTAAATTATGGATGAAGAGTAAGTTTTCAATAAACTGAAATGTAAACCAATTTACAATCGTTTATATACTCAAAGCCAAATTCCTGTTTTAATATTTTCTAGTTGCCGACAGGGGTTGTTTAAAAGAATTGGTTTGCAATTTTGGGGGTTGTTTTGGGACTTAAAAACAATATGTAATAATTTCGACGTTGAGTTGTAAACTCTATTGCTGATTAACATTTGTCGTTTTTTTGAGATTACATTTGGTCAAACGAAAGTTGTTTTTTAAACACTGTGTTATGAAATGTGTTTTTTAAACACTGTATTATGAAATGTGTTTTTTAAACACTGTGTTATGAAATATTCTCACAACCTGCTCCTGCAAGTAAATATTTGGTTTGAAAGGAATATCAGTTCTGTAAAAAAAGTAAAAAAAAAACAATGTTTGGCATTTTGATAAAACTTTGGTATCAATCTATATACTAGTACCCTACCTTGTCTCTCTTGACCACTTCATCTTTAGATAAGTCAACAATCTCTAGAAAATTATCTTTATCTCCTTTCTTTTCTTTAGTTTTTGTAAGAACATAACGTGGATTGTGCTTTAGCGTTTCACATTTCCTGAGAAATATCATTAAGAACAAATTGATTAAAATGGATAACTTTCATTTTCGCTCCATCGAAATGGATACAGAACAATTCCTGTTTTTCGAATCCTCAATTTAAATACCTCGTATAATTCTGAGAACAAAATGCTACCGGGTAGATGCCTATCGTAGTTCTCTTTGCGGAAATGATATAGAGCTAGTTTCTTAATGGAGTCTTCGCAATCACCCAATGAAGAAGCCTATTTTAAAGCAGATCAATTTACTATGAGTTATTGTCCTTGTTCTTGAATTCTTTTTAGAGAGCTGATTTCTTGATGGGTTTTGACGAAAAAAATGTTTCGTTAACACCCATGTATGAACCCTATTGAAAAAAATCCTTCATTTACTGACAACATTAAGGAATTGTTAACCATTACTATAATGTTGACGTATTACGATGGTCATCCCTATGTTTTACTAAAAACCAGTCACCAGAACAAAACTAGGTAAAAATTTCTTGGTTGGAAAACTTGGATAGTAACACAAGGTGAAATGGAAAGCTTTTAATTTTTCTTTTGTAATTTATTCTACTTTACGTTAACCGGTCAGTGAGGTGATGCATGGAGGTGGATAACAATAATAAACATACAGATTCCTTACCCTATAACTGCTTTACCAGAGGTAGATTTATGACTATCTCCATCGGTGCGGCTACGATCCCAGATGCGTACTATTCGATCATCACCAGTTGTTACAAATATTTTCATGTCTAAGGTACTGACATTCTCTACATTGGTTGGATGATGAATGGCCACAAATCTTTCTTCTTTCTCCATATCATAAGCTATAACTTCATTATGGTAAGGGAAATATAACGTTTTTCCGTCTGGTGTCATTTGGTATTTCTCACAAGAATCTTTCGATTCGCCTGAAAATATTAACGTCTGTTTGAGGATCTCGCTACAGAAACACATGCTGTGCTACACTGCCTGTATGCTAAACTCTCCTCATTGCACACTAACACACTATTAGCTTAAAGGGGCCCAGGCTTCATTTTTAGGGGTCGTTTTGGGCCTTTGTTACATTTAAACAGTCCTCAGAAATGTTCAAGCTCTGGGAAAATCGCAAAATACCTTGAAATATGCCTCAAACAAAAAATTTCACTTTTCATTTTTTTTCCGTGCTGTACGCGGCTGGTCTCCAGTCAGTCTGAAAATTGTGTGTCCTGTTGACAAAGACTACAATTGAAAAATGCGTTGTAGTCTGTTTATATAGATGACCACTATTGCACGACGGGAAGGATAACTCTTTGATTATCAAGACGAACCGTTTTCCAATATGGCGGGACGTTCGTAATTTCTTACGACATTGTGATTTTTCAAACAGGGATAATTATGGATACACATGGATTTGAAGGCTCAAATTTCATAGGTAAGCTCTGTAGACTATTTCTGATTAGCTAACCAAAAGATTTCATGTGTTTGAGGCTGTCGGATGATTGTCCGAAACAAATAAAGCCTGGTCCACTTTAAGCGATACTATATAAGGGAACATGAGGAACCAGTCACGATCACCCACTAAATGTTTAAAATCGTTTCAAAAAAAAATGGGCGATTTTTGATCCTTGAGGATGCGGTGAAGATGTAATTTGTCTGTTTAGTTTCACCAGTCAGGAGAAGATAATAATACCTTTAATTTCTCGAACTAATGCCATGTTGGTGATGTCATATATCAATAGGTCATTCTTCATCATTGACGACACAATGATATGGTTACAATCCGGAGATATAACCATTGCATCGACTGTGTCTTGTGTATCATCTCCATCAGAGTCTTTGTAGGGTTCAAAGATATTAGTCATATGTAGAAATTGACTGGTTTCGGCATCAAAGACTATGACTTTATAGTTGTCGTCATCAATTGTGGCCATATACCGTTTACTTCCTTAATATTTAAAAAAATATATGTAGTTGCAAATTGATACATTTATAGGTATACCGGTATAGGTTCTGTGTAAGAATAACTTAATAATAATAAAACTATACAAAAACTTAACAAGACTATTAAGTTGATTTCATAATCTACAATTGACAATGTTTTCGTAACTTACCTACACACACAACGTACGAACCAAATGACAATTCCTTCTCTTTCAAAAATTCACAATCCACTGCTCTGATCATTTTCCCATTGGCAGCATCATATAATATAACCATAGTTCCTCCAAAAACTCCTATTGTTTCTTTATTTTCACCACAAATACCGACACTTCCTTTATCTTTCAGCTTGATAGTATATTGTTTCAACCCAGTCTGGCACTGTACTGCCAGCACACAATCATCACAGGTTACAATCAACGTTTCGTCATTATTGCAAAATCGCACATTTTCGGGATCACTGCCCTCAATATCAAATGATTTTCTCAGTTTTCCCGTTTTCACTGATATCACCTTTATTGTATTGTCGTAGGCACCTGTTAACAGATACAAACTTTATTACGATTTGATTCCAATGGATTGTTGCTTGTGAGGTACCCCATTACCAAACATTGAAGGGCTCGGCTCAGAAATACTAATCAGTTTGGTCCGAAACAATTTAAAAGTTTAATATCTTATTTTAAGTGCCTGTGTAGGTTAATGAAGACGGGCCACAATATTCGGTGTACAACGAGAGATATATACCAAACTTAATAAAATACATACATGTGACTGCTAGTTCACCTGTTTTGTCTAGATCCAGACCGTATATATCATTGGTATGATTCGCTAGACAGTAGAGTAGGGAACCTCCTGGTTGAACTAACATAGATTTACTTGGAAGAAGGTAGTGGAAAGGGGTATTCTTACAATCCTCTAACAATTTTTCCAGACCCTGGAACATTTAAACAATAACAGTATTTCAATTCTGAGGAATTGTGTGTTTTCTGTCAATAATATTTTTAGGGTTAACCTTTTGATATATTTGTCTTCCCATAAGTTAATACGAATATTTTCTGATCAAATGCTAAAATATCCTTAGAATCGTATACTAGTACATATATTTCTGAAAAAAATTCAATTTGCATCTCACAAAATGCTAATGTGTACTAGTCAAATGACAAGCTCTGAAGGTTTACCTGATTAGATTTGAGTCTTCCCAGCAGCTGAGATGAAAGTTCTTCAGGATTATATTGAAGAGAATGTTGTGATAGTTGCAGAGCATCGCAAATAGAACATATATCTGTATCATCTTCATATTTCTGTTTAGCTTCCGAAAAATCATCTAGTAGCGTCCTGAAAAGTTCAGACAGTTAATACTACCTTTAGAAAATGAAGGGTGGCTTACTTGTTGGTTTTATAGTAGGTATTCAAGTTTTTAAATTTTATCGTTTATGCATACCTTAATCCAGATCCTTTCAATTTGTGAAGAATAAAATCAAAATTACACAAGCATTCTGATTTGAGCAATTCCTTTTGATCAGCGTGTAATCGGTGGTGGGGTAAATTATTCAATTTTCTTAGATTTAACGATTCTGATTGGTTTTCTTTGTTCGAGAATTTGATTGGTTGAGCCGCTACAAATCTGTCGGCAGAAGAACTCTCTCCCGATCTACTGGTGTAGGATTTCTTCTTTCCTGGATCATTAAAAAATGTGGATATACATTAACCATATTATCAAAGGCCATTTAATAATACAAAAAATGGTAAAGTGTCAGTATTTCTAAAGCAATAGCCATGTTTAAAATGATTATCTGATAAATTGAAAATAAAGATGCCATGAATGAACTGAATGATCGGGTGAAGCTAAATCCTTCAAAGTAAATCGGTGAAACTCGCCGAAAAGACCCTATATACCAGATGCCACAGAATCCCAACTGCGCGTCTGTTTGACTTGTCAGGGCACCCTAAATATTTCTTTACCATTTTCCACAATATGTTTTTGAATGCCAAATTGCGAATGAATCTCACACGTATACTAGACTGAAAGAAAATACTGACCATCAGCCCAAACTCCTGAAAAATAATCAGCTAGAACACCATGCATTTTCTTTTTCGTTTTCTCATCTGAACAATATTTATCAAAAGCTGCCTCTATAAATTGTCTGTGATACCAGTAAAACACGCGAACACCATCACTTCCTCTGTCAACTATAAATAAAACCGTAAAGTAAGAAAAAAAAAATTCATTTTCTCTGTGAACTATAAATAGAAACACGTAAAATAGATCAAATATGTACATAACACCATCTCATCTCTTATAAATTAATATTATAACTTCAGGTAAGTACAAAAAGGATACCAACTTACCAAAATATTGTCCTAATTCAGCTTTAATTCGAACCAGCAATAATGGCGGTAAACGTCTAATAGGTGGTGTCCAGTACATATAGACATCATTCAGTACATCGTCATCACATGATAAAATATCTTCTAATTCAGCTTCTGTTAATCCTGCAGAACCTATAATGTTCCACAGACTTCTAAGCGATTCAAAACTATATATAAATCCCGGCTATAGGCGCAAATTTCATTTCGGTGCTATGAGTTCTTATAGATAGCATTGGACAGGCTGATTTTAATGATATTGAAATAAATACAATACTACATTTCATCAAATGTGGATGAAAACCAAAACCATCCTCAAACTTGAATACCCTCTCCGGCCACATATAGGGGAACTGAAGGACGGAAAGAAAGTATGCGCCCGAAATTCCCTACGTGTGCTACAAAATGTTTTAATTGCTCCTTACTGAGGGTAAGATATCCCAATGCTCGAGATACCAATAATTCACCATGTAATTTCTCTATTCTGTTAAATAGGTCATTAATAACTGTTCTAACAGTGGTATTTAATACTGATTGGTCTGCTGTTGTAAACGATTTCCATCGACATGCTTCATCAAAGGCTAATTTCAGGAACAATGGTATTGGACACTTGTGGAAGGCATCTATAACAACTTTAAGTTGGTGATCTAGTAGCTTCCTATTCTTGTTCTCTAACCATTTATTTAAGATACCTTCAACATCGTGGTTTGACAGAGTGGATACTGGTAGGAATTGTTTTGGATTCGTGAACATTGCCTGATACAAACATGTTGAAATGAAAATACAAAATAATATGAGAAATGATCAAATGTCCTGTCGGAAACGCGAGTTTAAGTCGCAGTAGCGCGATTCTTGCAGAGACAATTTATATCAATTTCGACCGATACAACACTATATACTATAGCATTAAGTAAAACTCGGAAACAGTTCATCAAAGTATGTCGTAACACACTGGTAGGAATTATCGACATATACGACACACTAAATCAGCAGTTGTTATATCGTATTATTCACTGCTGTTGAAATCAAGCTACACCTACCTGTAACCTGGGAAAACATTCATACTCTGGTTCTGGAAGAGTGGATACTATCATTTTAACATGTTTAGGTATTTTGGAAGGAAGCCAGAAGAGTTGTCGAGCGCCACCAATAATATCCAATTGATCAAGTGAGTCCAATACTACCAGCAATGGTCTGTCTTCAATGGCTAATTCTAATGTGTTTTCAAACTCCTGTGCTAGTTCTTTTAACGTCTTCAATAAAAAGTTGTAAAGGTATCAATAGAGTGTTGTTCCGTTATTATTGTCTGCATTTTGATAAGTTATCTCCCTTTAAGTGAACTCTCCTATATTAAGGTTAATAAGGCTTAAGTTTTTAGACCTCAGAAATTTGTAAATGTTTACATTTTATTTCAAGGCATTTCGATCCCCCATAGAGTGAGTGTTTATATTAATATGAGAGCGCAGCTCTCTCTTATGGTAACATGTATACATGAATATGCATCAGAAGAACTTTGCACCACTGGTAGTAAAAAAAAAAAAAAAAAAAGATGGCCGCCATGGGGGCTGCCATGTTTGTTTACAGCTAGGTCGCAGTCAATCAAGGTAGTCTCGAAGTAAATATTCTGGAATTCTTAAAATAAATTACATTTCTTTCACAAACACTAAAATAGATGTTTTGTACCCTATTTAAACACCTTACATTTAATCTTAATTTTTCCTGAATGTTCTATGCAGGATTTCCATAAACAAGTTTATCTCATATAAGAGTTGTCTTGCCGTCGAAATTATGTTGACAGGGCGTTTTCTGACGTCACATGCTATTTATGACGTCGAAATTTATCAATGAATGACATTATTTTGCGTATTCATTGTCATTATTATCAATAGCCCTAGTCTGCGCTCTCATTCAAGGCCATGCCTTTCATAATATGAATAAGGCATGACCTTGAATGAGAGCGCAGACTAGGGCTATTGATAATAATGACAATGAATATTTTGTAAGAATTTGTATTTTCTATTGTTTCAGTCTTTTACCTCTTCCGAGAGCAAATGTAGTACCATCTACAATACAGAATAAAGCATCTTTCTTGTTATTAAAGCTACTGGCATTATAGTAAAAGATCTTGGACAATGGATCATAGGACAGAATTGAAACGTTTGAGGACAGGTAAGGTAAATATCAATATAAAGCTTCAGTGTTAGAATTCAGTGCTCAACTTAACACAATAACTGGGAGAATTGACACTCAGATTAACAGTTTTACGTTGGAAAAGGAAATTCAACCAATCAATCATAACAATTTGCAGACTATCAAAAATGCTTTGATTTAAGAATTTAATTACTATGAAGAAGTATCTGCACGTTTTGATGACTTTTTGGACAGAACAAGGTGTAGAGAAAGTGAAAATGAAGTATCAGCTCAAAGACACCAAAAAGTTGCAATTAAAGAAAAATTAGACTTAATCATTGGTGAAATTGATGAGAATATACCCCCTGATTTAGATCAAAACACTGTTAATGTAGAGACACCTGCCAGATCAAAATCAGGATCTCACTATGGTAGAAATGTATCATCAGGCAGCAGTCAGCACACCTGGCTGTTGAAACAGAAAGCTAAATCTGAAGTAAGCAAACAAAGGGTGCATTATGAAGAAATTGAAGCTAAATTACAGCAAGAGAAAGTAAGAATCGAAGAAGAGTGTCTTACAGCTATGAGATTACAGAAAGTTAGAATTGAAGAACAAGAACGTCTTGCAGCTATGAGACATACCAGAAGAAAGAAAGAATTAGATATTGATATAAATCTACTTTCGGTGAAAAGAGCAGCAGATGAGGCCCAAACTGAGTTCCAAGTAGTGTGTGACGGTATCAATTCAGATTACTCAAGATCTTTATCAGATGTACAATCAGAGAAACTAATAAGAACTAAACAATTTGTTCTTAATCACTGGTCACCAAAACAAACTGGATCAGAAGACAACGAATCCCAGATAGATATCCTCCAACAAACTGAAGAAGTTCAGAACATAGAAATTCCAAATACAGCCAAACTCAATGCAGATGCTGAACCCTTTGAGACACCTCCGGCAGAACATGCATCAAATGAAAATAATTCATGTACAGAATCCCCGACTGTTAAGCCTCAACCTGTAAAACCCCTACCTAAAGTTCCCCAGACATGGAATCACCAATCAGTTGGTAACCAATTAGACAACAATTCCATCATCAGAGCTGACACAGGGCAACCAGAAGCATCAAATTTAAAATTAGGTCAGAGTATTGGTTCAGGTCTTAATGTAGCATCAGAATTTACTAAGTTATTCCTCAAGGAAGAACTACTCCTTTCTCGTCTAACATCTTTCACAGATGAACCAGAAAACTACCTATTATGGAAGTCAAGCTTTGCCAATATTATGCTTGGTCTAGATGTTACACCACCAGAAGAAATGGATCTCCTTTTCCGCTGGTTAGGAACTGAATCCAGTAAACAAGCTAAACGCATTCAAGCATCAAATGCCCTAGACCCCAGAAAAGGCCTCAAACTCATATGGGAAAGGCTAGACGAACGGTACGGTTCACCAGAACTGATAGAATCCATTTTGAAGAAGAAAATTAAAAACTTTTACAAGATTTCCTCTTATGATTTAACAAAACTCTATGAACTAAGTGACATCTTATCTGAAATAGAATCTGTTAAGGAACAATCAAAATACAGCTCTTTATTAGCTTACTACGACTCATCCAGTGGTGTTAATCCCATAGTTAGTTTACTTCCCCATTTCTTACAAACAAAATGGACTGATAGAGCTTATAAAATTAAAACAGACAGGAAAATCATATTTCCACCCTTCACAGATTTTGTCAAATTTATTCGTGAAATGAGATCAAGGTTGAATGACCCCAGTTTTATTTATGAGAACAATAATTCAAAAGGACATATGTCAGGAAAACAATCGAACTAGACACCCTATTCCCACAATACCAGATCAGGAAACCAGCATCGTACCCCAGTTTCTACCAAGAAGACCGATGTCAAACTGGATACCCCTAAGAAACAGAATGACCAGTCAACCAAAGACGAACTTCTTAAATGTCCTAATGGAGAGGCCGGTCATAGTCTAAACCAGTGTAGACTATTTCGGACTAAACCTATATCTGAAAGGAAAGAAATCATTATGCGGCATGGTATTTGCTTTCGCTGTTGTAATGGTAAACATTTAGCCCAAAACTGTGACAAAACAAGACATTGTGAGATATGTAAATCTAAAGGTCATTCAGGTGCGCTGCATGTTGAAATAAACAGCTCTTCTACACAAAATCATGGCGGGGAAAGAAAACCAGAACCAGAGACTCAAGTACATTCAGCATGTACCCAGATTTGTGGAGAGGGCTTCAGTGGCAAGTCATGTGCTAAAACAGTTTTAGTACAAGTATATCCAACTAATCATCGTGAAAATACTCATAAAATTTATGCCATCATCGATGATCAAAGCAATCGATCACTAGCAAAGTTAAAATTCTTTGACCTCTTTGATATTAAAGGACCAGAACTGGAATATACATTGGCTTCATGCTCAGGAAATGAAGTTGTCTCCGGACGCAGGGCTCATGGATTTACAGTTGAAAAAATGGATGGTAGTTCCAAACTAGAGTTACCTACCCTTATTGAGTGTAACCAGATACCCAATGTAAGAGCAGAGATTCCTACAACTTCTGTAGCTTTACAATTTGCACATCTTAGAGATCTCAGTTGTTTAATTCCCTCATTAGATGACAGCGCAGAAATCTTGTTACTTATCGGTAGAGATCTACACCTTATGCGCAGAAACTTTCGCTGGGATGGGTCATTATTGGAGAAGCTTGTTTGGGAAAGATTCATCCACCAGACAGAGTTAACGTAAATACATGTTTGTTTTACCGAACGGAAGGACGTCTATATGTGAACCATGTACGAACAATTTACATGTAAATGAACATGTCGATCGTATCGTTAACTCAAACTTTAACTCAAATTTTAGTAGCGATGTTTTTCTACGAACTGATGATGATGATACAGTTGGTCAATCAGTTGATGATAAAGAATTTATCAAAATTATGGAATCAGGATTTATACAGATGGAAAGTGGAAACTGGAGCGCCCCATTACCATTTAGAGCAAACCGATCAAAACTTCCGAACAATTTTGAACAAGCGTTTCACAGAGCTAAGAATTTGGAATCAAATCTTCAGAGAAATCCGAAGAAACTGGAACATTTCAGTGACTTTATGGACAAGATTTTTAAAAATGGACACGCTGAAATAGCCCCAGCTTTGAACACAGGTGATCAGTGTTGGTATTTGCCAATATTTGGGGTTTATCACTCTAAAAAGCCTGATAAAATCCGTGTAGTGTTTGACTCGTCGGCTAAATTTAATGGAATTTCACTTAATGATGTTTTATTGACAGGCCCAGATTTAACGAATAACTTAATAGGTGTTTCTAAGATTTAGGAAAGAACAAGTTGCAGTTACTGCTGACATAGAGCAGATGTTCTTTAACTTTTATGTACACGAGGCCCATCGTAATTATTTACGGTTTTTATGGAACAAAGACAGTGACCCAAACAACGAACTCATTGAATACAGGATGAAGGTACACGTTTTTGGAAATTCCCCATCTCCCGCAGTAGCCACATTTGGTTTAAGAAAATCGGCATGCAATCGTGAAAATCATGAAACTTGCGATGATGTGTGTAATTTTGTGTACAACGAATTTTACGTCGATGATGGACTAGTATCAGTACCGGACGAAGAATCAGCAGTACAGTTGATGAAAACGACACAAGAAACTTCACAGAAAGGCGGAAACCTTCGACTCCATAAACTCAAACAATGCGAACGTGCTGTCAAAATTTCCAACGACTGATTTAGCCAAAGACTTAATCGAAATTGATTTTGAATCCAGCTCTCCAAACCTACAGAGAAGTTTAGGACTTATTTGGAATATCAAATCAGATACATTTACCTATAGTGTAAGTCGTGAACCAAAACCGTTTACTCGTAGAGGTATTCTATCAACAGTGAATAGCATATTTGACCCCCTAGGATTTGTGGCCCCTGTAATTTTAGGTGGAAAACTCATTCTAAGGAATGCACTTAGTGAGAGTACTGATTGGGACAAACCTTTATCTACAAACTTACTAGCAGACTGGGATTCCTGGAGAGCTTCTTTGGACAATCTTGAAAATCTTCAAATTCCCAGGACTTATTCTGATGTTTCTTTCAACCAAAGTGTTCGCAAGGAACTTCACATTTTTTCAGATGCTTCAAAGGAAGCCATTGGAGCAGTAGCCTATATAAAAACTTACGATTCGAATGGATTTGACCAGCAAGGATTTATCATGGGAAAATCCAAATTAGCACCTGGACATGGTCATACAATCCCTAGATTAGAACTGTGTGCTGCAGTGTTAGCTGTTGAAGTTGCTAATTTTATCTATGAACAGTTACAATTATCTATAGACCTAACTAGATTCTATACGGACAGTAAAGTAGTCCTTGGCTACATCCATAATAAAACTCGTCGTTTTTATGTGTACGTAAGCAATCGTGTGGTTAGGATCAGACATTCTACTTCTCCGGACCAGTGGTTTTATGTGCCAACCAATTTAAATCCGGTTGATCAAGCAACAAGACCTTTAAGTGCAGATAATATTCAAGATAGTTTATGGCTTAAAGAACAAAACCTGTTAGAAATTGACGAATCTAAAACCGGACAATATGATTTAATAGAACCTGAACAGGACACTAATTTGAGACCAGATGTTTTATCATGTAAAACCTCAATTCATGTTGGACTCGGAACCAGTCGATTCGAAAGATTTTCTTCTTGGCCAAGATTGTTTAGTGCTCTTAGTTTTCTCAAACAATAAGCACAGAAAAGAGTAGGAGCAGCTTGTGATCGTTCGAATGTTGAATTTATTGAGGACTCTGAGAAACTTATTTTAAAGGAAGTTCAATTAGAACTTTATCCTAATGAAATTAAATGTCTGAAGAGCAACACTCCATTACCTAAAGAAAGTTCTTTACTCTCTCTTTCGCCAATTTTGGACACTGATGATCTGCTCAGAGTAGGTGGTAGGTTAACTCATTCCAGCCTTCCATATAACTCAAGAAACCCGATTATTGTTTCCAGTAAACACCAAATTTCGACCTTGTTAGTCCGGCACCATCATGAAAAGATATATCACCAAGGAAGACATATAACAGAGGGTGCTGTTCGCAGTGCAGGATATTGGATTAACGGAGGCAAGCGTCTCATTTCGTCAATACTACACAACTATGTTAAGTGTCGCAAGTTAAGAAGGAACACAGAATATCAGAAGATGTCAGATCTTCCGGAAGACCGTTTAAACCCCGGTCCATCATTCATGTATGTTGGAGTTGATACTTTTGGTCCTTGGTCTATCGTTACTCGTCGAACCAGAGGAGGACAGGCAAATTCAAAACGTTGGGCTATAATGTTTTCGTGCTTAGTGTCACGAGGGATCCATATCGAAGTTGTGGAGGAGCTAAGTTCATCACCTTTCATTAACGCGTTAAGGAGGTTTACATCTTTAAGAGGTCCAGTGAAGGAATTTAGGTCGGACAGAGGTACGAATTTTGTTGGTGCCACTGACGATTTGGACATTAATGTTATCAACATTGAGGACAAACCTGTTCAGAACTTTTTGAATGATAATCGTACTGTGTGGAAGTTTAATGCTCCCCATTCATCTCACATGGCGGGAGCATAGGAACGTATGATAGGGATAACTCGCAGAATTCTAGACTCTATTCTAAATAATACATCAGCTAATGGACTCACTCATGACGTTTTATGCACATTTATGGCAGAGGTTTGTGCTATTGTAAATGCCAGACCCCTTGTTGCTGTCTAATCAGATCCAGATTCACCTGCAGTGTTATCACCAGCTACATTAATTACTCAGAAAACAAACATTCCTACGGACTCTTTTGCACATCTTAATATTAAGGATATATACAGGTCACAATGGAAACATGTTCAAGTTATAGCTGCAAGATTTTGGAAGCAGTGGCAGGAACTGTTTTTACAGAATTTACAATCGCGTAGAATATGGAAGGAGGAAAGGGACAATTTAAAAGTCGGTGATGTTGTTTTGTTGAAAGACATTGATTTACCCAGAAAACAGTGGCCTGTAGGCATCATAAAGGAGACTTTTCCTAGTGCAGATGGAAGGATTCGCAAGGTTTCGATCCGAATTAGGAAAGACAATAACTTTGCCATTTACACTCGTCCAGTAACAGAAGTTGTTTATCTTTTGTCATAAATTAGGCATTTTCATATTTCATTTCATTGGGATATTGGGTTTATTATTTTTTGCAAAAGTATTGCAATTTGATCATTCGTTTTTGAAAAAGTAGTGATTTCGATTCAAAATCAGGCGGGGAGTGTTCCGTTATTGTTGTCTGCATTTTGATAAGTTATCTCCCTTTAAGTGAACTCTCCTATATTAAGGTAAATTAGGCTTAAGTTTTTAGACCCCAGAAATTTGGAAATGTTTACATTTTATTTCAAGGCAATTTGATCCCCCATAGAGTATTATTATGCATTTCATACTTTTATTATGTTCAATCATTGTCAGTGATGTCTTGCAGAGCAGAATTTAGGCTAAATAGTAAAGGAATCCAAATATATTGTTTACATTTTTCTACTTTCGATTTCTCTCTAATGGTAGGCCTAACATGTGCTTTTGGTTATTTTAAAGCGGCCCAGGCTTTATTTGTTTTGGACAATCATCCGACAGCCTCAAACACATGAAATCTTTTTGTTAGCTAATCAGAAATAGTCTACAGAGCTTACCTTTGATATTTGAGCCTTCAAATCCATGTGTATCCATTATTAACCGGATACCCAATGTAAGAGCAGAGATTCCTACAACTTCTGTAGCTTTACAATTAGCACATCTTAGAGATCTCAGTTGTTTAATTCCCTCATTAGATGACAGCGCAGAAATCTTGTTACTTATCGGTAGAGATCTACACCTTATGCGCAGAAACTTTCGCTGGGATGGGTCATTATTGGAGAAGCTTGTTTGGGAAAGATTCATCCACCAGACAGAGTTAACGTAAATACATGTTTGTTTTACCGAACGGAAGGACGTCTATATGTGAACCATGTACGAACAATTTACATGTAAATGAACATGTCGATCGTATCGTTAACTCAAACTTTAACTCAAATTTTAGTAGCGATGTTTTTCTACGAACTGATGATGATGATACAGTTGGTCAATCAGTTGATGATAAAGAATTTATCAAAATTATGGAATCAGGATTTATACAGATGGAAAGTGGTAACTGGAGCGCCCCATTACCATTTAGAGTAAACCGATCAAAACTTCCGAACAATTTTGAACAAGCGTTTCACAGAGCTAAGAATTTGGAATCAAATCTTCAGAGAAATCCGAAGAAACTGGAACATTTCAGTGACTTTATGGACAAGATTTTTAAAAATGGACACGCTGAAATAGCCCCAGCTTTGAACACAGGTGATCAGTGTTGGTATTTGCCAATATTTGGGGTTTATCACTCTAAAAAGCCTGATAAAATCCGTGTAGTGTTTGACTCGTCGGCTAAATTTAATGGAATTTCACTTAATGATGTTTTATTGACAGGCCCAGATTTAACGAATAACTTAATAGGTGTTTCTAAGATTTAGGAAAGAACAAGTTGCAGTTACTGCTGACATAGAGCAGATGTTCTTTAACTTTTATGTACACGAGGCCCATCGTAATTATTTACGGTTTTTATGGAACAAAGACAGTGACCCAAACAACGAACTCATTGAATACAGGATGAAGGTACACGTTTTTGGAAATTCCCCATCTCCCGCAGTAGCCACATTTGGTTTAAGAAAATCGGCATGCAATCGTGAAAATCATGAAACTTGCGATGATGTGTGTAATTTTGTGTACAACGAATTTTACGTCGATGATGGACTAGTATCAGTACCGGACGAAGAATCAGCAGTACAGTTGATGAAAACGACACAAGAAACTTCACAGAAAGGCGGAAACCTGATTGGGACAAACCTTTATCTACAAACTTACTAGCAGACTGGGATTCCTGGAGAGCTTCTTTGGACAATCTTGAAAATCTTCAAATTCCCAGGACTTATTCTGATGTTTCTTTCAACCAAAGTGTTCGCAAGGAACTTCACATTTTTTCAGATGCTTCAAAGGAAGCCATTGGAGCAGTAGTCTATATAAAAACTTACGATTCGAATGGATTTGACCAGCAAGGATTTATCATGGGAAAATCCAAATTAGCACCTGGACATGGTCATACAATCCCTAGATTAGAACTGTGTGCTGCAGTGTTAGCTGTTGAAGTTGCTAATTTTATCTATGAACAGTTACAATTATCTATAGACCTAACTAGATTCTATACGGACAGTAAAGTAGTCCTTGGCTACATCCATAATAAAACTCGTCGTTTTTATGTGTACGTAAGCAATCGTGTGGTTAGGATCAGACATTCTACTTCTCCGGACCAGTGGTTTTATGTGCCAACCAATTTAAATCCGGTTGATCAAGCAACAAGACCTTTAAGTGCAGATAATATTCAAGATAGTTTATGGCTTAAAGGACAAAACCTGTTAGAAATTGACGAATCTAAAACCGGACAATATGATTTAATAGAACCTGAACAGGACACTAATTTGAGACCAGATGTTTTATCATGTAAAACCTCAATTCATGTTGGACTCGGAACCAGTCGATTCGAAAGATTTTCTTCTTGGCCAAGATTGTTTAGTGCTCTTAGTTTTCTCAAACAATAAGCACAGAAAAGAGTAGGAGCAGCTTGTGATCGTTCGAATGTTGAATTTATTGAGGACTCTGAGAAACTTATTTTAAAGGAAGTTCAATTAGAACTTTATCCTAATGAAATTAAATGTCTGAAGAGCAACACTCCATTACCTAAAGAAAGTTCTTTACTCTCTCTTTCGCCAATTTTGGACACTGATGATCTGCTCAGAGTAGGTGGTAGGTTAACTCATTCCAGCCTTCCATATAACTCAAGAAACCCGATTATTGTTTCCAGTAAACACCAAATTTCGACCTTGTTAGTCCGGCACCATCATGAAAAGATATATCACCAAGGAAGACATATAACAGAGGGTGCTGTTCGCAGTGCAGGATATTGGATTAACGGAGGCAAGCGTCTCATTTCGTCAATACTACACAACTATGTTAAGTGTCGCAAGTTAAGAAGGAACACAGAATATCAGAAGATGTCAGATCTTCCGGAAGACCGTTTAAACCCCGGTCCATCATTCATGTATGTTGGAGTTGATACTTTTGGTCCTTGGTCTATCGTTACTCGTCGAACCAGAGGAGGACAGGCAAATTCAAAACGTTGGGCTATAATGTTTTCGTGCTTAGTGTCACGAGGGATCCATATCGAAGTTGTGGAGGAGCTAAGTTCATCACCTTTCATTAACGCGTTAAGGAGGTTTACATCTTTAAGAGGTCCAGTGAAGGAATTTAGGTCGGACAGAGGTACGAATTTTGTTGGTGCCACTGACGATTTGGACATTAATGTTATCAACATTGAGGACAAACCTGTTCAGAACTTTTTGAATGATAATCGTACTGTGTGGAAGTTTAATGCTCCCCATTCATCTCACATGGCGGGAGCATAGGAACGTATGATAGGGATAACTCGCAGAATTCTAGACTCTATTCTAAATAATACATCAGCTAATGGACTCACTCATGACGTTTTATGCACATTTATGGCAGAGGTTTGTGCTATTGTAAATGCCAGACCCCTTGTTGCTGTCTAATCAGATCCAGATTCACCTGCAGTGTTATCACCAGCTACATTAATTACTCAGAAAACAAACATTCCTACGGACTCTTTTGCACATCTTAATATTAAGGATATATACAGGTCACAATGGAAACATGTTCAAGTTATAGCTGCAAGATTTTGGAAGCAGTGGCAGGAACTGTTTTTACAGAATTTACAATCGCGTAGAATATGGAAGGAGGAAAGGGACAATTTAAAAGTCGATGATGTTGTTTTGTTGAAAGACATTGATTTACCCAGAAAACAGTGGCCTGTAGGCATCATAAAGGAGACTTTTCCTAGTGCAGATGGAAGGATTCGCAAGGTTTCGATCCGAATTAGGAAAGACAATAACTTTGCCATTTACACTCGTCCAGTAACAGAAGTTGTTTATCTTTTGTCATAAATTAGGCATTTTCATATTTCATTTCATTGGGATATTGGGTTTATTATTTTTTGCAAAAGTATTGCAATTTGATCATTCGTTTTTGAAAAAGTAGTGATTTCGATTCAAAATCAGGCGGGGAGTGTTCCGTTATTGTTGTCTGCATTTTGATAAGTTATCTCCCTTTAAGTGAACTCTCCTATATTAAGGTAAATTAGGCTTAAGTTTTTAGACCCCAGAAATTTGGAAATGTTTACATTTTATTTCAAGGCAATTTGATCCCCCATAGAGTATTATTATGCATTTCATACTTTTATTATGTTCAATCATTGTCAGTGATGTCTTGCAGAGCAGAATTTAGGCTAAATAGTAAAGGAATCCAAATATATTGTTTACATTTTTCTACTTTCGATTTCTCTCTAATGGTAGGCCTGTACTGCCCGTCGAACGTTCAGTCTATTTTTAACTACTAGGATTTGTAGTCTGAAGCCCTTCTTAGTTAAGTCCCTTGCATAAGCTCTTTTGTTTAGAAATTAGAAAAAGCCATAGAAGATGGTAAAACTGTAAACAATGAATTAATGCACACACTTTCATTCCCCCAAGCTTGGTTTTGCCATAATGTAAGTTCAGTAAACTGCGAAAATGTTTTAATAATACTCAGAGCATAAATTAGGCCGACTCAGTGCCAGCATATTAACTTTATCATGTAGACTTTATTTTAAATTCACTGCCGCTTCTCTCTTACGGTCCACGTGCCTTTTCTCATATTAGGCCTATAGCAAGCAGATAAAACTATGTTTCTTTTCTTATTATTATTTTTATTTTATTTGTGTACTTTCAGTATTTTACTAGCTCACGTCTGAATAAAGGATATACAATTGTCAGCTTCTGTTCAATTACACGCCTTTCACATTCGGTACAGTAAAATAATTGGCACTACAGCTCACAAAATACGAAGTGCACGCAGACATTCAAGTCAAGACTAACAAGCCCATAATCTCTCGATCATGGCACATTTTAGTGAACAGCCAGATTTAAAAGGCACAGATGAACATTCTACAAAAAGAGTCCGAATTCTGACACAAAAAGGTGAAAAACAGTATGACGAAACACGCGATGAATATACCGATTCATTAGCTCAGTTGTGGTCCAGTATAATAGAACGAACTGACCGTATTTCTATGCAAGAACGAAATACTGATCTTTTGAAAACAGTTCTCGCAGATATAAAATATAGATATGAACGTTACAAAGAACATTGTGACAAATAC